>JAJEJO010054113.1:0-10212 GCA_020662805.1 Glaucomys volans
GTGAAAATCATAAAAAAATTAAATCCTGGCAGGCTTACAATAGTGCCCTTTTTAATTTGTTTTTTCTCTTTTCAAGGAGAATACAAGCAGCCAGCTCCAGCTTATCTATTTCAGGCTGCACCTGGCAGGTTAGCAGGATGAGCTAGGTGGGGGAGCCAGAATACCCAGGTCTGAAACCAGCAGCTTCTGGGGCCTCTGAAGGGGTGGGTTGCTTCACAGATATAGTCACAATGTCCTTAATTCGTCTCCACATTATTTTGTCTCAGGTACTGTCCCTATATTCACCAGAGTCAGTGTTATTCCTCATGAAAATAAGATCATCCAAGCTGTTCACATAAAGCCAAAAGAAGCCTTTATTTTAGCTGGCCAGAGACAAACACCCATACACCTAAAAGCAGTGTGCCAGGGGAACGTGTGCCAGTTATTTGTTGCCAGCATTTATAGGGAGGGGAAGGGATTAGAGTGGGGCTGACTCTCTCTGCTGATGGCACTTAAGAATCTGTTTGGGAATATAGCATCACCACAACTGAAATATTGTATTTACACTCAGTTTGTATTTGTTTAATATCAGAGAGTTTCTACCTTTTTTTTAAATAAGGGAATCTCTACTCTTTTACAGCTCCACCAGATATTTGGGCTCTGAAGCGTTATGCAAAATAACATTCCTACAAGACAACTCCCCAAGAAAATAGTGTGACTTGAGAAGTGGGAAAAGAAATTGGCAGAAGATTAAACTTCTCCCAGTGCATTCCTGAAACAATAAGCCCTAAATGTGAAGGCATTTTGCCACTTTCCACACAAAAGGAAAGTTAAAAGATCTCTCAGCCTTTCTCTGATTCATGTTTTATATATAATGTTATATTGTGTTAACTAATGTTCACATAAACTCAGAAAACAATATATGTAAACTTTGCAAAGTGACATTTAAAAGGAGGAAAATCATCATCAGAATTAGAACAATTTACCTAAGATTTTGAAGAGCCCACCTTACCTAAGACCCTGCCTCCCACATCACTGCATGTTAGAATGATTCTAATGTAGGTCAGATCCCAGCTCATTTAAAGTTGTATTCAAAAAATTTATTTTTTGTTGTGATCTTAAATAAGGGATATAATGTATTAGTCAAAATTCAAGATAGCTCTCATGTAAACTGAATATATTTTTGCTCTTCCTAATTCCATTTTGTAAAACTGTTACCTGCTAATGTTTTGGAGAGGTACTACTACAAGAACACACAACCCAAATTAACTTGAGATAATAAACCATCACCTAAATGACAAACAGTATATAATGTTAACTTCCAGTACTGATACAGACCCCAATTAAATAAAAGGGTAAATGACTGTAAGATTATAAACACTAGAGTCAAAACCTAGTACTCTTACTTTAAGACTGGTGAAACTGCCTTGCTGGATGTTTAAGATCAAGTTTAAGATTAAGATTAACACAAAAGGGCCATGAAAACCAGTTTTTAGCTCTTACCCTATGAGTCAGCCTGAACACAGAGAATGGGAGAACTTCTCTAAGGAGCTTTTGCAACTCTGGGCCATATGACCTCCCAATCGGGGAGGTTAATGAGACCACAGGAGAACAGAAGGCCAAACAGTGCACCTGCTGCAAAGAGGAGGGTCATTGGATAAAGAAGACATCCCTGATGCTTCCAAGGGAAGCCACCTCATCAAGGAGACCCTACCTAGAGGATGGCACTAAAAGAGCTGAGAAGCTGCTCTCAAGTTCTCCAAGAGTGACCCCTGTGTGAATGCAGTTGACTCTTAACAGCAGATAGGAACAAGGTCAATTTGGCCAGCTTCATCTTGAACACTTAGCAAAACACTTACAACCAAAATACGGCCACACCTGGGCATTTAAAAGAAAGAAAATAGTTCCTTTAATGGAACTTATGACCTACACTTGTGTCAGTCCCACAGCCCTGATGCCCCAAATTCTAAGGCTTACTTCTATTGGGAGACTCATATTTATCACTGTCTATCAAAATTACTCCTCAGACTGACACTTTAAAACAAAAGCCTACCCATTCCAATAACAACAGTCACCAGATGTAGAATCCCCTTCCCCAAATTATTCACTCACTCATAGGGCTAAAAGCATCCACCAGGATTAACACAGGAGCAGCAGGTTTACAAGCCTCTACTCACCATGAGAGACAACGTTAAGCAGCTCTAGAATCACCTGGAATATGGAAAATATGTCTGACTCAGGCACTTTTTCAAATCTCAAACAGTATTTTTCAATATAATAAATTTAAAATGTTGTATATTTTAATAGTTCCTTTCTTAAGGAGTCCTATCTCACAGCAGATGTACTAAACCCCTGTTTTATTGTCTGAACTTATTCCAGTACAATATAATACCTCACAAAACAATATATATTATGTTAATTATGAAAACTGTATGTTAGAACAACAATGTGCCAATCAGAGTGTATGATAATGTTCAGGGCACACTGTTAAGTTTCCCAAAAGACCAATAGTCACCTGACCACCTGTAAAAGTGCTGGACAATTTATCTGAGTACTAATAGCTTACATTGTTATAATAACTGGGATAATCAATTCTGCATCTACTGCAGTGGTGGCAATGCATCACCAGGCACCTCATTTCCTTCAACAATTTCAAAAATCTTACTGAGACCTGACAAACTAAAGTTCATATTGTTCAGGGACTTGATCCTTCTCATGAGGCCTCTTTAGATGTGTTAAAATTATAATCTCAGGTCTTGGCCATGGCCCATGCAAAACACCTACTCTTGATAATGAAGAAGTCTGGGGAAGTTTAGCTGAAGGAATTTCTTCTCTGAACCCTTTTAAATACTTTTCTGCACATGTAGCTGGGTTACTAGTTATAACTGTATTGTTAATTTCATTTCTGTTCTTATTTTGCATAATTGCCAAACAGGATGGAAATGATTAAAGTGCCAGGAAACTATGATTCCAAGGCTAATCATACTTGCTATGCTCCAACAGACCCACACTCCTGGAATCATGGAAAAAATTCTTAATAAGTTTACCTGCATGGCCCCAGAAACCTCCCAGAACAATAGACACCATTCTCTTGCTCACCTCCTGACCCACTGATACCACAAAGGGGAATTCCACCTACAATGACCTCAAGGCCCCCTCCCCCACATCTTTCCCCAGCAGGGTCTCCATACTCTTTTCTAGAACTCTAAAAGGAGGATCACCACCCACAGACACTTCACCCCTTCTCAGCCTGAGGCAGCCAGATCTGACACCTGGTGCCCCAATTCCCTCTCCCCTTTCAGAGTCTGGAATGAAGGGCTATGGAAAATAATATTATTATAACTCTCTAAGAGAATGGATAGTGTTACTCGAGAAGTAGAAAAAGAAATTGGCAGATCATTAAACCTCTCTCAGTGCATTCCTGAAATGACCCCTAAAGGAAAAGGGTAGATATGGAATGCTAGGCCCTAACTTTGACCTTCCCCATGTCAACCTAGTCCTGAATGAATTTGGGCAAATTCAGGTGAAAGAGAAAGTAAGTACTAACTTTACATATTTATTTTGTAACCAAAACTCATATTTGATATAAAAATCACCTTGAAATTGTGTTTAAAAATTTGTCTCAAAATAAATTATTCATCCTTCGGCAGCATCTAATTTTAACCTGTACAGCTTGCCCCTGATAGTTTAAACTGCACACACACACAATGATTATATCGTCCTTCTCATACCCTATTAATCCAGAATTACCCCTGTAACTGTGGCCATTTTCTCACCTGGAAAGTGGACCCGAATGATGTCCGAATCTGCGATGGCATAAAGGCTTCCCTGGATCCATCAAGGTCTGCCTCCCATTTTCTTTGTTGCATTTACAGGCTCCACTGGGCACCACTCTGCAGCACCATGCCCACTCCACCCACTCACTCTCTCTGCTGCATTCTGCTCTCATGACATGTCCTCTCCTCTGGCCTGTTTAACATACTGGGTTCCTGTGTATTCCCCTCTGACCCTGGAACTTTCTGTGGTCTGTCTTGGCCCAATTCTGCCAACAATATTAGCATCTCAAAGGGCTGTTCATCTCTTTTTCAGCCTTGCTCTTTCAATCAAGCCCACTCCTACACCTGCCACCTCCATCACAAGAGAATGAAAGGGGTCTTTCAGAGTTGCCCATGGTTGCCAACACTGCTCAGGCTGATGGACAATTTGATTTGGGGTCTACTCGCATCAGGACCCCATATCACCAAAGAGTGACCTTACACCACTCTGCTCAACTGATTCGCATGTCTCTCCCTTTACACAGTGCAGCTGATGTTAATACTTTTGTTAGGGTATGGATGAGCATGTTTTGAATGCAGTCTGCCTGCAGAGTGTGGAAGCAGAGGAGACACTGGTAAGCAAAAACCAAGTGTAAGATCAGATGTGGGAGGCCAAGAAGGAGTCAGACTAAAAGTGGCTGAACAAAGCTTTATAGGGATTTGGCTTTTGGATGAAGTTCACTGGCCTTCCAGGGTGGGGGGCCAGGATTGAGAGCTGGAGAAGTCACATGTGACCCTTGCTGTTCAGGGTCTTTATAGTCTGGAATTGGCTGGGGGGTCCTGCTGAGTGGTAGGAGGATGCAAGCCACCATTGGAATTTATCTGTCAGTGTCTGATTGGTTGCTCTGGCACACTCAGGCTACCTGATGCTCAGCTGCACTTGTGCAGGTTGCCTGCTGCCCCATCCCTCCCATACAACCACCTAAATCTGACCTAACACCAAGGTCTCTGCCCTCCCTGCAAAGGGACCCAGCTAAGATTAAAGGAGACTGTTAGAACAGCATCTGCCCTTCTGATTTTCTCTTGATCTGTGACCTCCAGCATTTTCTCCTAGGCTTTAAGCACAGAATAGGCACAGCTCCTTGGTAAACAAGAGCTATCTGTGCTCTTGTCTATAGCCAGCCCTGGGAAAATCTCAGAATGAGAGAGCACAAGTGTCTGACCATGGCCATCTTTCCAAAAATTGGGTCTTGGAAGGAGAACCTCTTTTTAACAATCTCTGTGGAACTATGGTTCATACTGACAACCTGAATCAGTGCTGGGGAGACAGTGCAGAAGTTGGGGACTTGGGCTGCAAGCCGCAGAAACTGAACTGTGGGCTTTAAATGAAACCAATGTGTTAGAGGACACAGAGGATGTCAAGAGATGAAGGAACCTCATGGCAAATTTCAATAGAGTCAGAGTCATGCTGTGACCAGAGATCTCAGGGCCCAAATCCCTTTAGAGTCCTTCTTTGACCCTGCTGCTATGTGAGCACACTGCAAGCCTTTCTGCTGCCTTATCCCTGCTCAGATTCTAAGTCTCCAAAGAAAGGGTCTGATTGATGGGTTGCAGGTATCGGGAAATTCTTCACATTCAACTAGGTATTGAAGGATGAATAAAAATTTGCTAAAGGGCAAAGGGAAGGACAGTTCAGGCAAAAAACAACACGTAAGCCCCCACAAAGGTACAGGGGGCCTCCCATAGTCTCAATATGCCTGGCACTTTCCTCGTAAAGTCATTCTATGCCTCCAAACTCTTCAAGAAGAGTGCTCAGTTTTGAAAAACTGATTGCATTGTTTTATAAAAATACTAAAGGCTCTCACAAGGAATTAAAAGTACACAGTAGAATACTGCAAAACTGGGCAGGGGACAGGATGCACAGAAAAACCTAGTGCTCCAGACGCCACAATTACCATTAGACCACATCATCCCAGATGCCTTTCTAGTCACATAGATGGAAGGGAGGGAAAATGGGAAAGGGAGGAGGGGTAGAAAGAAGGAAAATAATTTGATAAAAATGGATCCAAATGTGTATGATAACTTTGTAAATAAAGCATTTTCATGGAAATTTAAGGAAAGAAAAACAAATTCAGGTGAAAGAGAAAGGAAGTACTAACTTTACATATTTAGTTTGTAACCAAAACTCATATTTGATATAAAAATCACTTGAAATTGTGTTTAAAAATTTGTCTCAAAATAAATTTTTGAAAAACATTTTTAAAAAGGGCTAGGGATGTGACTCAGTAGTTAAGCACCTCTGAGTTCAATCCCTAGTGCCAAAAACCAAAAAAAGTATTTCTGGATCTTTTTAAAAAATTACATATTTCAATTTCAACATTTATTTTTCTCTGTTGTGGAGGGTGAGAAAACTAAGTCCCTCACCTATTCTTCCATACCCACACCCATATATTGCAGTTGGGCTATTGTTGTTATGCCAAGGTCTATAATTTACCTGCCACCTCCAAACCCTTGAATATTTTTTCCAAATCCTATATTTATCAGGAGGCTTCACTCACCTCAGCTCCTGGGACCATGGTCTCTTTCTTTCTGCATTCATTTAGATGCTAATCTGAATGAACCCTGGTGGGCTGTTGAGGGAGGGTGGGGTGAGAGATTGAGCCATTGTTCTCATGGGTTTTAGGGGCACAGGGGTATCAGGTGGAGGAGGAGCAAAGGGTGAGTGTATTTGGGAGCTGAACTACCGGCCCATATCCTCAGACCTTTTTCTTTTCTATATTGAAAAAGGGTCCATCTAAATTGCTCAGGTTCTAAGTTACAGATGCTGGCTTTGAACTCCCAATCCTCCTGTCTCAGGCTCCCCGGAAATTGGGATTACAGGTGTGTGCCACTCTGCCCAGTATAAAACAAATTTTAGTTATTTGTTACAAAACAAATAAAAGTTATTTATTACATGTAAAATGGATCTGTTTAAAAATACAGTTTAAAAGAACATTATACATTGTGTGTTGGGTTGACAATTAGTAAATTCACTATGGAAATAAGTTTACTGGTTTCTCATGATGATTTAAATTACCAACCAATCCCACGATATTCCTACTAGTGTTTTTTCCAAAAGATCTAAAGCTCCATACTATAGCAATAAAAGAATAACCATTTTTATAGCAGTGTAATTGACAATAGCCCATGTATGGAATCAGCCTTAGAGTTTATGAACTAGTGAACAAATAAGTGTGGTATATATACACAGTGGAATTTAATGTAACCGTTAAAAAAAGTTGTGCCATTTGCAGGAAAAGGAATGGAAATGGAGTATATCACCTTAACTGATGCCGAAATTGTATCAATACTAAAATGCCTTGGGTCATAAATGGAAAATAGAGAGGAAAACAAAGAAAAAATGAAAAGATAAAATGAAAACAGAAGGGAGAAAAGTACAGTAGAGTAGAAAGATTGGGAGAGGGAAGAGAGAAAGAAGTGGAAAGTACCTGGAATTAAACTGACCCAATTATGTTACGTGCACAAAACAAATATCTCAAAAGTATCTCTACATGAATGAATATAACCCACCAATTCTTCTGCTTAAATTGGAAGTCAAAGAGCTAAAGACCAATGAGAATTAGCTTCCATTTATGTATTTTTTAAAATTTATTTATTTTGATTCATTGTACATAAATGGAGTATACTTGTTTCTCTAGTTTTACACAATGTAGAGTCACACAATCTGTGCATTCGTACATGTATACAGGGCAATGATGTCTATCTCATTCTGCTGTTATTAATATCCCCCCACACTGACCACCCCATCCCTTCACTCTGTGCAATCTATCCTTCCTCCATTCTTGCCCCTCTTCCTCCCCACATTATGCATCATCATTCACTTATCAAAGAGATCATTCGGCCTTTGTCTTTTAGTGATTGGCTAATCTCACTTAGCATGACAGCCTCCAAGATCATCCATTTACCCTACAAATGCCATAATTTTATTCTTCTTTATGGCTGCTCGTATTCCATTGTGTATATATACCACAGTTTATTTATCCATTCATCTATTGAAGGGAATGTAGGTGGGTTCTACAATCTAGCTATTGTGAATTGGGCAGCTATGAACACTGATGTGGCTTCATCACTGTAGTAATCTGATTTTAAGTCCTTGGGGTATAGACCAAGGAGTAGGACAGCTGGGTCAAATGGTGGATCCATTCCATGTTTTCTAAGGAATCTCCACAGTGCTTTCCAGAGCGGCTGCACCAACTTGCAATCCAACCAGCAATGTATGAGTGTTCCCTTTTCCCCACATCCTCACCAACACCTGTTGTTGCCTGTATTCTTAATAAAAGACATTCTGTTGGGGTAAGATGAAATCTTAAGGTGGTTTTGATTTGCATTTCTCTTCTAACTAGGGATGTTGAACATTTTTTCATAAATAGGTTGATTGCTTGTAGATCTTCCTCTGTAAAGTGTCTGTTCATTTCCTTGGCCCATTTATTGATTGGGTTATTAGTGCTCTTGGTGTAAAGATTTTTGAGTACTTTGTAGATTCTGGAGATTAGTGCTCTATCTGAAGTGTGTGTGGCAAAGATTTTCTCCCATCTGAAGGCTCTCTCTTCACATTCCTGATTGTTTCCTACCCTGATAAAAGTCTTTTTATCTTGATTCTATTCCAATCATTGATTCCTGCTTTATTTCTTATGCTTTGGGAGTCATGTTAAATAAATCTGGTCCTAGGCCATCATGATGAAGATGTGGATCTCTTTTATCTTCTATTAAGTACAGGATCTGTGGTCTAAATCCTAGGTCCTTGATCCATTTTGAGTTGAGTTTTTGATAGGGTGAGAGATAGGGGTTTAGTTTCATTTTGCTGCATATGGATTTCCAGTTTTCCCAGCACCATTTGTTAAAGAGGCTGTCTTTTCCATTTGATAAAATACAGCACCCCTTCATGCTCAAAACACTAGAAAAATAGGGATAGTGGGGGCATAACTTAACATTGTAAAGGCTATCTATTCTAAGCCCACAGCTAACATCATTCTCAATGGAGAAAAGTTGAAAGCATTCCCCCTGAGAACTGGTACAAGGCAGGGATGCCCTCTTTCACCACTACTATTCAACATTCTTCTTGAAACTCTAGCCACAGGAATTAGACAGACCAAAGAAATGAGAGGAATACGAATAGGAAAAGAAGAGATCAACCTATTCCTATTTGCTGATGACATGATTCTCTATTTAGAAGACCCTAAGAATTCCACCAGCAAAATTCTGGAACTCATAAATGAATTCAGTAAAGTAGCAGGATATAAAATTAATGCTCATAAATCTAATGCATTTTTATTCATTATTATGCATAATTATTATTATAAGTGATGCATCCTCTGAGAGAGAAATTAGGAAAACTACCCCATTCACCTTAACCTCAAAAAAATAAAATAAAATACTTGGGAATCAATCTAACAAAAGAAGTGAAAGACCTCTACAAACAGAACTACAAAACACTAAAGAAAGAAGTTAAAGAGCATCTGAGAAGATGGAAAGATCTCCCATGTTCTTGGATAGGCAGAATTAATATTGTCAAAATGGCCATACTTCCAAACATGCTATACAAATTCAATGCAATTCCAGTTGAAATGCCAATGACAGAACTCGTAGAAATAGACCAAGCAATCATGAAATTCATTTGGAAGAATAGGAGACCCAGAATTGCTAAAGCAATCCTTAGCAAGAAGAGCAAAGCAGGGGGTATCACAATACCAGAACTTCAACTATTCTACAGAGCAATAGTAACAAAAACAGCATGGTATTGCTACCAAAATAGACAGGTGGATCAATGGTACAGAATAGAGGACACAGAGACAAACCCAAATAAATACAGGTATCTCATACTTGACAAAGGAGCCAAAAACATACAATGGAGAAAAGACAGCCTCTTCAACAAGTGGTGCTGGGAAAACTGGAAATCCATATGAAGCAAAATGAAACTAAACCCATATCTCTCACCCTGTACAAAACTCAACTCAAAGTGGATCAAGGACCTAGAAATTAGACCAGAGACTCTGCACCTAATAGAAGAGAAAATAGGTCCAAATCTTCATCACATTGGCCTAGGACCAGATTTCCTTAACATGACGCCCAAAGCATAAGAAATAAAAGCTGGAATCAATGATTGGGATAGAGTGAAACTAAAAAGCTCTTTCTCAGCAAAGGAAACAATCAGCAATGTGAACAGAGAGCCTTCAGACTGGGAGAAAATCTTTGCTACGCACACTTCAGATAGAGCACTAATCTCCAGAATCTACAAAGTACTCAAAAATCTTTACACCAAGAGCACTAATAACCCAATCAACAAATGGGCCAAGGAAATGAACAGATACTTTACAGAGAAATATCTACAAGCAATCAACAGATTTATGAAAAAATGTTCAACATCCCTTGTTATAAGAGAAATGCAAATTAAAACCACCTTGAGATTTCATCTTACCCC
>JAJEJO010054114.1:0-12313 GCA_020662805.1 Glaucomys volans
ACACTATAATTTCTTTGCTCACTCATCTGTGCACAGACACCCAGGCTGTTTTTATCTATCGCTTTATTATTGAGAATTGTGCTGCTATAAAGGTTGGTATGCATGCATCACTATAGCATACTGATTTTAGTTTTGTGAATAAATGCTAAGATGTGGAATAACTGGGTCATATGGTGGTTCCATTCTTAGTCTTCTGAGGAATCCCCATAAAGCTTTCCAGAGTGGTTGTACCAACTAGTAGTCCCATCAACAAGGTACAAGTGTACCTTTCCCCCAATGTCCTTGCTGGCCATTGGTGTTGCTGATTCTTCATGGATTTTATGCACACTTATTGTTCCTTTAATAGCTCCATACCTTTGTAAAATGCTAAGTTTAAATCAGGTTAACTGCAAGACTTTTCAGTCTTTAATATGCTAATTCGTATTGTAAGTTTCCAAAAGAATCAGAGCTTCACATCCACAGGGTCCACTTTGGAAAGATGGCCACATGCCACCTGACTTGCCCAGTGATGGAGACACCTGTATTCTGAGGGTGTCATTCAGATTCACCTCCCTCTCTCTTGTGTCTAGATCAGAATCTCAAGAAGGCAGGGGGATTTTAATGCGTCACAGTTGGTGACATTAAATAATTAAGTCAGCAAAATGCATCCTCAAGGGTCTCCCTGCTCTTTTCCACCTAGTTCTTCACTCTTTCTGCCTCTAAATTTGTTCTTATATATTTTTTTAAAGGCATGAATAATTCACACTGTGATGCAAATGGCTGAAGGCTGTTGGCTGGGTTACCTGTGTTAACAGACTTCCTTTTATCCACTAATTTCCTCATTCAGAAATATTCAGTGCTAGACCCCGGGGGATGGGGGCAAAATGTAAGAGATGGTCCCTGCCAGTGAGGAGGTCAGGTGGGAGAGGCAGAGCCCTAAAAAGGAAATTACCTCCCTGGGTGCTATACTGTGAAAGAGGCATGCTAAATACCTTGGGAGTGGACAGGGACACCTATCCCATCCCAGGTAGAAAGCAGAGAGGGCCCCAGTAAGGTGGAGATGCCCACTGGGGAAGGGAGGAATGCGCCCCAGAGAAACAACACAGGCCAAGTCTGGGAAGCAAGAAAGCAGACCGCAAGTCACAGAACAGGATGACTTAGAGAAGAGGCTAGAGGTAAGGCCAATAGGGAGGTAGAGGCCACAGTGGAGATGTCCTAAGGAGAGGGACAAAGAGTGTGGATTCCATTCTGGAAACTGAGGAATTTGGCAGCCAGAGGCAAGGGCAACCATGATCAGAGCAGGAATTCCAGGCAGAGCAATATCCATGGAGCTCCGTCTTCTCCTCCAGCTCTGGGACCTGCCAGGTTGGGAGCCAGCCTGCTCCCCATTCATCATAGGTCCTTACAGGTGGCCCTCAGATCCCTCAATTAGAAGCCCTGTTGTCACACAGAGTTATTGGCTTGGTCTGTCCATCCATGCCCATCATGAATATCAGCATATTATAACACTCCACCCAGGGAGGACAGGTGGACATTGTAGGTGTGTTCCTTGGAGTAGGGTCAGTTCTAAAGAGCAGGGTCACTTACTGGCAGTGCCACTGTTCAATGGGAAGCTCCCTGATGGCCTACTTTTAAACACGTTTGCTATTGAACCATAACTAGTTTGCTAGAAAAACCTGAAGCTGGTAAATATCTGACCCTATAATCTCCCGAGTTGCAATCTCTCAGCTGAATGTCAGGGTCTCATTTCCCTACCAGGTTTCTTTAGCAAGGGCTTATGGGGTGTGGGTGTTAAGGTTCTGGTCTGAGCCTAGACCAGGACTCAAGGTGTCCTGGCATAGGTGGCCAACTGGAGGGGGGACCTTGGGGATTTTAGGAAGGCTCCAGGGGCCATCATTTGGTAACTGATGAAAGTCAGGAATGCAGTGTGCATTATTTTACCAGGCTGTAACAAAATGCCAGAAGCCAAGTAGGTTAAATCACAGAAATATATTATCTTGTAGTTCTGGAGGTTAGAAGCTGAGATGGAGGGATTGGCAGGTGGGATCCTTCTGAGGCTGTGAGGGAGAATCTGCCCAGGGCCTTTCTCCCACATGGTTTTCTGGCCTTCACCCTGATCTCTGCTCTCTTCCTCTCAGGTGTCTTCCCTGTGTGTGTCTGTGTGTCTATGTCCAAATCTCCCTGCTTATTTTATGGACATATCTGAAACAACCCAATGCACAATAAGGTTATGTTCTGGGGTCCTTGGGTTCAGGACTTCAATGTATGAATCTTGGGGTACACAGGGAACCCATAACAGGGAGGAACAGGGGCTGTCCCTGTAAGTTCACGAGATACTCTGGGAGTTGCACTTTACATGGTCTGCAGCCTGTAGCATGCCGGTGTCAGGAGCAGCCTGTGTGTTGTGGACATATCATTCCAGTGCAGGGGTCCTCTAGGTCAAGGATTGGTGTGACCTGGGGAAAGTGACTTATGTATAAAAAGTGCATGGCACGTGGCTGGTCCTTAGCACATGGTGGTTGCCTGGCTCCCAACCCCTGTCCATCCTTCACTTCCTGTGCCCTCTGAGTGCATCTTCTTAGTCTCTGCAGCTTTTCTGCCGCATCCCTCCAGGACCGTGCATTCTAGACCCAGCTGTGGTGTCTTATCTTCAAGACCAACCTGCACGTGGCCCTGACCCTCTCCACTTCTCAGGGCTTCTCAGGTTCCTGCCTCCGGAGGTGCCTGTGGGGACTCCCAGAGGTGCCTCTCCTGGTTTTCTTACTCCTTTAGAGCCAGGAGCATTGCCAGTGAAATATGTCACCTCTGAAGAGTGAGAAAATTCCTGCAGAAAGTGTTTGCCAGGAAGACAGCAAGGAGTGTTCTTTCCATTTTGCAGGTGTTCAAATTTTTATGAGACACAAACTTTGTGGAAATCACAAGCCTTCAGATGGATGTTATCTGGAGTCACTGTGCTCCCTGCAACCAAGTGGCCAGAAGCGGGCCTAGAGTGTGTGGTTTGGCTGGGGTCAGGGTGTGCATGCTAGGATTCTGATGGCAGAAATCCAGTGTCCTCCTGGGCCCAGCCAGACCCTTGCAGGGAGCTGAGCACTGGGAAAAGCTGTTCAGTTCCCAGAAGACAACTCAACCTTGAAACGAGTGTTTGTTCTTCTGCAGGCCTGACTGGTTTCCTGTGTGCAGTGGCGAGCTTCTCACTATGCTGCCTGGGCGAGGGCTTGCTGAGTCAACAACATTCTCCCCGGCCAGTGGTGCTGTGTTGAGGCCCTTCCCTCCTCCTGCAGACCTGACAGTGGCCATGTTCCGGAACTGCCAAGTTAGCATCTGTCCCTCCCTCCCCTGGATGTGTGCCCACCACACTCAGGACACGGTGCTGAGTGAAGGATTCAGGCTGAATGCAAAGCTGTCTTGGGCCTCATTCTATGGGGCAGACAGAGCAAGGTCTTTCCATCCTGGACTGCACTTCCAGCTAAGGTCACTGACCTCAAGAAGACCAACTTCCATGGGCACCCCTCACCTGGGCTGCACAGGAGAATCACTCAGGGAGTGTACAGGTGCTGGTACCGGGCCTCCATGGAAAGCAGTGCGGGCTGTGCATTCAAACCCACACCCCCCGAGAGGCCCTGCTCTGGAGCACTGGAGCCCCAGCAGTCTGCTCAACATCCTTTCCCTGGAACCATCACTAAGAGAGCATGCTGCTACGGAGGTCAACCTGCCCTGAAGCGGGGACTCTCTGAGGGAAGTCATGACCCCAAGGAAGTGAATAAGTACACACCTTTACATCTTGACACCCAGTCATTACACATCTGTAACATAAAGTGACCCCCAGAAATGACTTGCGGGTCTATTGTCTGCTCTGCCATGAGCTATCCATGCTGGGGCCATGTGCATCCATCTAGGGACACAGTGGGACAAAGTGGACGGGCTATCATTTAGATACAACTGATGTGGCCAAGCAGGAAATGAGGGGCCATGTTGGCAGATGTTCAGATTCTTGTTTGTTTGTTTTGCAAACTTTTATGTAAAATCTCTCAAGTTTTAAATGTTGAAAACCAATCAACTTTTTAACACTATTAAAGCTTTAGGGGGAAAAAAAAGCATAACAGGCAATTAGAGTCAGACATGTCAATGGATCAGATTTTATTTCTGGGCCAAGAGGAGAGAATATGCTCTGTCCAGGAGGGATCTGTCCACATGCAGACCTTCTGTGATGAGTCAGCCTGGCAGCCTATGCTGACCCTTGGTTTAATTTATAAAGTTGAGGCAGGAAGTTCCTATGTTGGACCCACTCTGCTGCAGCTAAGAAATCCAAGCAGAAGTTCCTAAAGACCTGTGACAGACTCCTTCTCACTTTCTCGGGGTTGACTTGTGATGGACGACAATTAAGAAATAAGCTATAACAACAGAAGAGCCTGGGAGTCAACTCGTGACTTTGCTAATTCTTCCTCTTCATTGAAACATGTGGTCGCAGGTGTTGCCAGGCAACAGCACAAGCACCCACCAGACAGCAATGCATTCACTTACTTGAGCACAGCTATTGCATCTGCAGGAAGTGGACACTGGGACCAAGAAGGGACTGCGAGCCCTCCCTCAAAGACTCCACATTATCCCAGAGGAGAGGAACTAGTGAGCTAAGAAGCCACTGTGAGGGGCTGCAAGGGGGCTGGCCAACCGGGCGCTTCCTTGGCTGGCTTTCTAACGGCTTTCATTTTAAAGCCTGTCCAAAACACATGAATCACTATGCTGGAAAAGTAATTCTGAAGTTTCCACATCAAATGAATAAATAGCAAGCTGTAGAAATTCTGCAAGAAGAAAGCTCAGCACAAAAGCCTTCCTGTCTTGGGCCTTTCCTGCTTCTGCCACCTAATCATTCACCAACCCCTGTGCAAAGACCTGGCAGGCCCAAGTCCAGACGGATCTTTTCCTCCCTAGTCTCTACCTGGTGTGGCCTCACCTGGACCAGGAGGTCACAGGATAAGTGTAGGAGAGGCTTCATAGGGGGTAGGGCAGGACAAGGCATTGTCATCACCCAGAGACATGGGGAGGTGACTGGCAGTTTCAGAGACCCGAAGCCAGAGGCTATGATAAAGGAACCACCCAATGGGATATCTGGCTTTGGTCAAGGGCATGTCCAGGGTGCAGGGCAATGGGGAACTGGCATTGCTCCCCTACCCCGAAAGCTCCTGCCTGGTCGACTGGCTGAACCACCTGGGAGCCGGAGGAAGGGGGCCTGCTGATGGCACCCTCTGCCCAGGACACAGAGCAAGGAGGAAAGGATGGGGTGGGCTCCGAGGGCCAATGGAGCACAGCAGATGTGCCCCTCTTTAATATCCTTTAACATCTAGCAGGGATTGTCATCTGGGAGGCTTCCCTGGCACCAGCATCCAAGGCCGGGTTAGAAGTCCCTCCTCCGTGCTTCCAGAGCTCAGGGACTGGCTCATTTCAGGTGTCCACTAAAGGTGGGCTGAGCAAGCCTGTGAATGTGTGGTCATCTCTTGATGCTCCTGGGGGTGGGTTCCAGGACTCTCAGCAGATACCTAAATAGGTGAATATTCAAGTTTTTTTTATCATAACATGGTGTAGGGTTTGCCCACAATCTACACACTTGCTCCAGTATACTGTGAGTCATCTTTAGACTCCATGTAATACCTACTATGGTCTAAATACCGTGTGAATAGTTACAGTGCATTATTTAGGGAATAACAACAAGGAAAAGCTGCACTGTGTTCAGTACGGACAGTCTTTTTTCTAACATTTTCTTTCTGCTGATGGTTAATCTGCAGATGCAGGGCCCATGGGTACCAGGGGACATTGTTTTTCTTATCACTGGTGGCCCATGTCACCTGCAACTTAGGTAATGAGCTTTGTATGTTCATGACATTCTGACTTAATTGGGATTACTCTGATTTGTTTTTCTAAAAGCAATCACCTGGAAGCTTCCCATGTCCTCCCAGATCCTGGGACTGGAGAGAGGTCTACTTCCCTCTTCCTCCCCAATGACACAGCACAGGCCATTCCTGCCTCCTCCTGAGTCAGACACTGTATTTCCGGAGCCTCGCTCACTCTGCTCCAGACCCTGTACTGGAAACCTAACCGATCACACAGCCCCACGAGGCAGCCACTACCATCCTGATTCTAGAGACCAAGGAGTCAAGGCTCAGGGAAATCCCCACCATACCCAGTGCCTCAGAAGACGACCCCGGGCTGGAACAAGAACTTTAGGGACCTTGTGTATTTAAAAACTGTAGAGCCCCATGATCTTCATAATTTAAAGTATAAACAAATAATACAAAACCCAGGAGATGGTGGAGGTAAAATGGCTCTTAAGTTTTCTAATTCTAAAGCTCCATGTACAGTTCCTGCAGGCGGACTTCTCTCCTCTTTGTGAGCTCCCCTCTCTGTTAGGGCCTAAGTCACTCCTCAGTGGATCTGTGGGCCACACAGCGGGGTGGGAGGGTGGGATCTGGGGGCGGGGTGGGCTCCGCTCCAAGTCCTTAACCCCCAGGCCCATACTAGCTGGACGCAGCAAGCCCCCTTCTGAGTCTGCCTGAGCTTGGCCAACCATTCTGTCTCTCAGAACTGGCCCAGGACACACCGGTGCTGCTTCGACCCTGGGCTGGCCCTGCGAGAGCGCCCATCTCATCCCCAGAGAGGGCAGGCGAGGCTGAGTGACAATGGAAGGCCTTCTAGGGGCCTCAGGCCCTATCTGATGTCAGCCCAGAGCGGGAGGGTCCGCCCACTGCCCATGCAGCAGAAGAGCCCGGTTTGACTCACACACTTTTCTTTCTAAATATTTGATGGCTACTTTCTTAAATGCTTTTGTGACGCTGAACACATCCCGTCTCCCTTCTGTCCCCTCCTGCAGTGAGACTCCAGACTGGGGCTGCTGTCTTCCCAGGAGTGTGGCGTCCCCCTCACACCCAGAAGGTGTCTCTGTGGGCTCAGCGAGGCTCTTTCACCCTGAGTCCTAACCAGCAGCTTCTGGAAGTGCTTGGGTGCTGGGGGCACTGACTACCTGTTCTCTGGGTCAGCACAGCAGGGAAGCCTGTGTGTGCACCTCTCTGACACACGAAGACCCCAAGGCAGGCGGGCAGGGCCAGGGCACTGTGTGTCCTGCACTCCTGGCTCGCTAGTGTGTCCTTGGCCAGTGAGTGCCAGTGTCTGTGCACACAGAGGGAGCCTGCTGGCTCAGTGAGTGGCAGCTCCCCTTGGAGAGGTACAGAGAGGAGGTGTCCTGGGTGTGGTCCCCAAGGAGGCCCCCTCTCCGGACCTGGCTGGGGAACTGCGTCTTGTGTTCTCTTTAGACATTTGCTGGCTCTTGGAGCTATTCTGTGAGTCATAAACAAGAAGAAAAATTGTGCTTCCAGTGAGCGGCGCTGTCTGCCCCGTCTGTCTCCAGATCACCAGGCCTTGAACAGAACCTGGCATGGAGCAGGCCCTCGGAGAGCGCCGAGGGAACAAATGAGAGGTGCAGCCCGGAGGCAGATTCTGATGTCCTGGTTCTGGCACCCCCATGTGCCCTCTGCGTGGCCTTGGGTCAGTCCCTCCCGCTCTCAGGACTTCTGTTTCCCCCACGTAATCTTGCTACAGGAAGGATCATTCCAGCCCCACCATCCTCCCTGCGCTGTGGGCAGGGCATCTGAGATGACAGAGAGAGGTAATGGGCCATCTATTTGCTGAGTGATTCCTGAAACTGCCCTGGTCACATCCTATTTTGAAGATACTGAGAATTCTTTGCTTTGGGGACCCTGCAGGGGGTTTCTTTGAAGCATGCTTTAAGATGGGCGCAGCTTCCCCAGCACACCATGCCTGCTTAGTTCAAAGCTGCTCCTCAGAGCTCCAGCTGCCTTGGCCCCAGGACCTCCAGCATCCTCACCTCTGTGTCCACACTGCAGAGGTTTTTGGCTTCACCCATTTCAAGGGGGCAGTGCACACTCGGGACTTTGTGCCTGGGTGCCTTCCTCGTTAATGCCTTCCCTGGAGTGGTCGGTTCTGTAGGGATCTCCATGCTCCTCCCAGCTGCCCCTGCCTGGGCTCATCTCTGCCTGGCACAGGCTCCTCCCTCCTCTGTTTTCCTGCTAACTCATGCTCCTCCTCCTTCAGGTCTCAGTGGGACTGGGAGGAGTCCCTCCCATGGGAGTAAGTGACCCTCCTCCTTCAGCACTCGGTTCCCAGGCTCTCTGCCTCTCTCTGGGGATTGTAACTTTGGTAACAGAGGGCACTTGTCTCCTTTATTCGTCATTGTGACCCCACTGTGTCCCCAGGGCCCACCCAAGATCCTGGACAATAGGGAGCACTCAAGCAGTGTTCACTGAATGAATAAATAAATGTCATTTGGGTTGTTTTCCTCAAAGGTGAGTGACATTAGGGAATGTGAATGAACCCCGGATGCGTGCCCTTCCCAAGCCTCTGCCTCTCCCTGCCCCTCTCCCTGCATCCTTACCCCCTTCTCCAGAGATTAGACTCCCCTCTTCTCTTTTCCCAGATCCTGTTATAAGCTGCTGCTCCTGCCCATTCCTTGTCTCCCACTCCTGGCTCCCTGGACACAGACAGCTTGTTCCTCAAAACTGCATCTTAACCAACCTCCAAAACAAGCACAGGCCTCACATTCAAGTGTTCAGGTGGTCATTAGAGGGTCAGTAGGAGAGGTAGGATTCAGGTAACCTCAGGCAGTTTCCATGGCAACTTAAATTCCTCTCAAGAGAGGATGGAGCTGGGGCCCTTTGAGAGCTCGGGGAAGGACCTATCAGCCCAGGTCTCCACCCTGAGGCACGCAGGTCAGAAAGACAGGCGAGCGCCACTCAGATCCTGGGTTCCCTGGGTCCAGTCAAGGGCCTTCTCCAGGAACTCTGGGTGAGTGTGTCACATGCCCAAAGCTGCCTGCTTCACACTGAGAGTAACCAAGCCCCTCCTTAGAATTGACCCCAGGAGTGGAGGAGATGGCAGACTCTGAGAAATGTGCTCCAAGGTCCAGATCAGGACTTCAGCCGGGAGGGACGTTGAGGGACAGTTGCTGACGGAACCCACGTACAGAGCATGACTTGTGTGAGGTACTGGAGGTGCTGGGGTCTGTAGATTCCCCCCTTTCCATGTGCGCATGTGAGGACAAGAGGAGGGGGTCCATGCAGGGCAGGGAGCTGGGGGCGTGAGGGCCGGGCCGAAGTTCCCCTCGGGTTCCTGCCTCCAACGAGTCCTCATTTCTCCAGAGTGGCCATTGCCAGGGGACAGACTCCAGGTTCCCTCCCCTGGATCCATCCCTCACCAGAGGGCCTCCATGGAACCCAATGTGGATAAAAGATTCAAGCCATGGTCCTTAGGATAAAGTCCCCCAAACAAGGTCTGTCACCACCCACCACTACCCTGCTTGGGAAGAATGCGAGGCAGGGAGAAAAGTAGAGCCCTAAAAAGCCTGTTGTGTCCCTCCTATTGTCATGCAGCTCCACGACATGGGTGTCACTGCACCCAGGTCTCTGCTTTTGTATCAATCTTGGTTTGATTAGTCTGATATTTTGATCTCTCTCTTCATTGTTTTTTTGGTAGCAATTTTATGGAGGTGTCATTTATATACTTTAAAATGCACCAATTACAAGGGTCCATCGTGATGATTTTTGGCGAATTTATGGTGCTATGCAGTTATTATTCCAATCCAGTTTTACATTTCTTTCCCCAGAAGATCCCTCAGGCCCCTTTGTAGTCACACCCCTACCCCTGGGCAGCCACCCAAGACACATCTGCAGATGGCTTTCCTGGATATTTCATATGCCTTGAGTCACATGACACGTGGTCGGTCATGACCAACTTCTTTTGTTTAACCTAATGTTTTGAGATTCATCCAAAAGTACAAGGAATCCTTCCTTTTTAATGGTAAGTGATATTCCATTGTATGGATACTTTGTTTATCCATTCATCAGTTGGGTTGTTTCTACTTTTAGGCTATTATAAATACTGCTTTTTCTTCTAGTAGTCATAGGATCTCTGTTCTAGTGCCTAAGTTTTTGATCCACAGTGAGTTGAGTTTCATGCAGGGTAAAAGATAAGGGTTTAATTTCATTTTGTTACAAGTGATTTTCCATTTTTCCCAGCACCATTTGTTGACTAACCTATCTTTCCTCCAGTGAATGTTTTTGGCACCTTTGTCTAGTATGAGGTAACTGTATTTATGTGGGTTTGCCTGCTTTCTATGCTGTACCATTGGTCTATGTGTCTGTCTTGGTGCCAATGCCATGCTGTTTTTATTACAATAGCTCTGCAGTATAGTTTGAGGTATGGTATTGTGATGCCTCCTTCTTCACTATTCTTGCTAAGAATTTCTTTGGCTATTCTGGGTCTCTTATTTTTCCAAATGAATTTCATGATTGCCATTTCTAGTTCTATGAAGAACATCAATGGGATTTTAATAGAAATTGCATTAAATTTTTATAATGCTTTTGGTAGTATGGCCATTTTGACAATATTGGTTCTACCTATCCAGGAGCACAGGAGGTCTTTCCATCATCTAAATTCTTCAATTTCTTTTTTAAGTGTTCTGTAGTTTTCATTGACCCAACTTCCTTAGCAAGACTCCTAAAGCACAAGAAGTTAAATCAAGAATCAATAAATGGGATGGACTCAAACTAAAAAGCTTTTCAGCAAAAGAAACAATCAATAATGGGAGGAGAGAGCCTACAGATTGGGAGAAAATCTTTGCCACCTACACCTGAGATAAAGCATTAATCTCTAGGATATCTAAAGAACTCAAAAAACTTAACACTAATAAAACAAATAACCCAATCAATAAATGGGCTAAGGAACTGAACCACACTTCACAGAAGAGGATCTACAATCAATCAACAAATATACGAAAAAAATGTCCAACATCTTTAGCAATTAGAGAAATGCAAATCAAAACTACCCTAAGATTCCATCTCACTTCAGTCAGAATGGCAATTATCAAGAATACAAGCAACAATAAATGTTGGAGAGGATGTGAGGGAAAAGGTACATTCATACATTGCTAGTGGGAATGCAAATTGGTGCAACCATTAATGGGAAGCAGTCTGGAGATTCCTCAGAAAACTTGGAATGTAACCACCATTTGACCCAATTATCCCACTCCTCAGTTTATACCCAAAGGACTTAAAATCAACAGACTACAGTGACACAGCCACATCAATGTTTATAGTAACTCAATTCACAATAACTAAAATATGGAACCAAACTAGGTGCCCTTCAACAGATGAATGGATAGAGAAAATGTGGTATTTATTTAAGATGGGATATTACTCAACTTTAAAGAAGAATGAAATTATGGCATTTGCTGGTAAATGGATGGAGTTAGAGGATATCATGATAAGTGAAATAAGTCATACCCAAAAAACCAAAGCCATATGTTTTCTCTGATATGGGAAAGATAATTTACAATAAGAGTGGGGGGTTGTAGGGAAGAATAGAGCTATTTTAGATTAGGTAGAGGGGAGTGAAGAGAGGGGACGTGATATGGGGAGGGGAGTGAAGGGAGGGGAAGTGATATGAGGGAAGGAATGACAGTAGAGTGAAACAGATATTATTACCACATGTACATATATGGCTGCATGACCAATGTGTTACTGCAATACATATAATCAGAAAAATGAGATTACACTCTATTTATGTATGATCTGTCAAAATGCATGAATTCATTCTACTGTTATGTACAACTAATTAGAACTGATAAAAATAATTTAAAACTGCTGTTCTTAATATTCCTGTGCAAGTGTGTGTGCAGACATATGTTTTCCTATCTTTCAGATATCCAGGGATGGGATTTCTGGATCATATGGCAGGTTTATGTTAAACGCTTTAGAAAACTGTTTTAAAGTGATTGATTTTATTCTCCTCACTTGGATCTACCATGTCACGTACAAAAGTTACAGCTTCTTCATCCTCATTAACACCCTCTTTTGTCTGTGATTTTATTCTTTTCCCCCCATGATAATATCCATTCCTGGAGCTTGAAGTGGTTAGCTTGCTGTGGTTTTAATTTGCATCTCTGTAATGACTAGTGATGTTGCATATCCTTTCCAGAGCTTATTTGACATTTGCATATCTTCTTTGGAGATATGTCTATTCAAATATTTGGCCCATTTTCAAAAATTGGTTTGTTTATCCTCTTACTCTTGAGTCGTAAGGGTTCTTTATTCTGCATTCGTGTCCTTTATCAGATGTGTGGCTTGCAGATATCTTCAGGTCTGTGGCTTATCTTTTCATGTGCTTAATGGTGTCTTTGGAAGCAAAAAAGTTTGTAATTTTGATGATGTCCATTATATCAATTTTTTATGAGTCATATCTAAGAATGCTTTTGATGTTATAGCTAAGGATT